>JAYESA010000013.1:70791177-70803677 GCA_036927795.1 Iris macrosiphon | reverse complement strand
TATAGATTCTATTTCCAGTTCATGGATTACTCTGTTCTATTTCTGACATTATAGTTCATCTCCTTCATTCTTGTATGCATTAATTTATATTCTGTTGCTAGTATTGCTTATTCCTTCATTGTTCTTGATCATCAGTTATATTTTTATAGTAGATAGCATCCTCTATTTTACTGTTTTATAGTTTTTGTCAATTAATTGGAACTGCTATTGGATTGTACTTTGCTACATTCCTGACTGAATAACATTTTTCAGAGGATCCGAAAGATTGATGTCCGACGTATTACGGACCTCGACCTATAGATGGTGCAGACATGGACACACTAGTTCTGGAGTGACTGCCGGAAGATCTAGCCGGAATTACTAGTTATCATAGTTAGTTCTCTTAGCATTTTGGTACCGGATTTTTTTCCGGCGTATAGTTGAGACTTGGATATTATTTCTATTTGTTGTTGTTATATTTTAGACTGCATAGTTATGTTAGACTTCTTTGATATCTTCTCGTGCCATATATTTGTGATTGAGTATTGTGTTGCATTAAGTTTAGTGCCCTCCTTATTGGAGTTGAGATATTATTAGCAGATTATATATTATTGTGAGATATTTAGATAGTATAGTCGACCAAAACAGTATTCTACCACCGATGCTACAGCGTAGGCTGGACGTACCCACGTACTCATGCCCCTTCACCGGGTGCGGGTCGTGACACATTTTTGTGGTATCCTATGCAGGTCCAGTTTTGTAATTTATGCGAAGTCATGGTAGTGCAATGGCTTAGTTGTACTACTGTCAGCCTGCGATAGGATATAGGACATAGGACATAGGACACTAGGATGAGAGAGGGATACTCAATCACAACTAGGAACTCCAATCTGATTTGAAATCGCTACTTTTGATTCCTTTTGAATACTTTGAATATTGTTGTCCTTCCTTGATAATATCTTATCTTGTGTCGAATTGATCTCTTTTATTTCGATCTGTCTTCAGGATGCCGCCGAAGACCAGATCCATCGATCGGGATCAGTTTCTGCGAGGTCTGCCATATCTCAATCTCCTACTCAGACAACAAGGCTTGTACCTTATATGAAATCAGTTCACGTAGGAGTCTCTGTTGCCTTCAGGGGTTCTCCTCTACCTCTTCCGAGGACTACCCAGTTGCTTTGGAGGGACTTCTACCACCTCCATTTTTAAGAGATGTCGTGCCGATGGTTGCATTATTTAGAGAGATGATGGAGGTACAGAGGGCACAGATAGAGGTCCAGCATAGGCAGTCAGATATGATACGATAGAGTATGGAAAATTCCCATCAGGTAATCATTATAGCAGTTCAGAGAGAAGCTCCTCCACAGCCACAGGATGTTCAGCTCGAGCTAGGCAACATTCAAAATTTTAAGAAGCTAGAGCCTCGGGTTTTCAAGGGGATAGAGGGTATAGTCTATGCTAACGACTGGCTCGAGTATATCGAGCGTCTCATGAGGGTGTCCCGTCTTGCTTAGGATCTGAAGGTTAAGGCGGTAGGACTTCAACTGTTCAACGTTGCCCGCACTTGGTTCAGGAATGAGTCACTTCTTACTGATGCGGGGCAGTCTTGGGAGATATTCAAGAATCTCTTCAAGAAGAAGTTCTTTGCTTGGACGGATAGATTAGACTTAGGAAGGCAGTTTGAGAGCCTTATACAAGGGAGCATATTCATAGAGGAGTACGTTGCAGAGTTGGGAGGCTGAGCCAATTTGCGGAGTACCTGGTGAGGGAGCTAGAAGTTCGAGCTATCCGTTTCCACGAGGGTCTGAATTGGGAAGTAAAGATCCTCATTACATCTTTCTATGAGACGTATTCTAAGATACTTTTGGAGGCACGCAAGGTCGAGCAGGGGTGAAACTTAAAGCCGAAGTGGGACCGTGATATGTTTGTGGGTGCCAGTAGCAGTACGGGACTGGCAAAGAGGCCGCAGCTCCAGCAACAATAATTTATAGTACAGTTTAGAGCTTATCAGCAGCAGTATCAGATACAGAAACCAATTATTTTTCCAGTATAAGATCCAATACAACAGATGCCACAAAAACCTCAGAGACAGGTGCAACAGGCTCCTCAATGCACCTATTGTAAAAAGACTGGGCACACTTGGGAGATATGTCAGAAGAGACTTGGAGCGTGTTTACATTATGGATCAACCGAGCATATGGTGAAGGATTATCTCTGTACCCTTCATCATCTAGGCCAGGGTGCAGATCAAGGGCAGAGAGGAAGAGCTAGTCCACCTGTAGCACCACAGATTTCTAATCACCCGCAGAGGGAGCTACCTCGGTTGGGCGAAGCATTTGTGATGACGGTCGATGAGACCAATACTACAGATGATAGGTTAGCGAGTTCTATTTTTTCTTTATGTTCTTTCTATCTATTTTGATTAATTGCTTCTTTAGTGGATGCTTGTGTTATATAGTTAGTGTAGCTAATAGAATACCCTGACAGAGAAAATAATAATAAGACAGACGGAGACCATGACCATGCATGTTGTTCTTTGTATAGGACTATTCTTTGTGTGATTTTAGATAAGACCTTCTTGGACTATGATTACTAGGGGTTTGACCTAGAAGGAGTATGCGTGCCTACACCACTGCAGAATCCAGTTTCAGTACAGTCCATATACTCATAACTAAAATTAGTCACAAATCCCCCATGGCTACACTCCTTGTAACCCGATTGCTCCTTGCAATCAACCCTGGTCTGTGCATTACTGCACTCCTCTAATCGAGTTGCTCCCTAATGCAGCCAGTAACCTGTACAACAACACCCAATAGGCACACCCACAGAATAATACCACAAAATACCATACTATGATACTCACATTACCAAGTTCCTTGGCACCAACACACTAGTATCAACACAACTATAAAGCACACACATTAACCACAATACACTTATTATACCAAGAGGTTCACATGATACCAACTTTAAATATCAAACACCCCTAGTTATCATACCAATATACACACCAATAAAACCTTAATACACAACAAACCCAAACATCATGCACTTGGCGTGCACCATTCGGAGTTCTACCAAATTGAGCACAAAAATTATCATTCTACCTAGCAAAACCTTAGATCTACCAAAAGTAAGACTTCTAATACCTAGATCTATCATTAGAGAGTCAATTCTAACAATGAAAGGGTTCCTATGGGTCCAATGGGTGTTCCTAACCATAAATAGAGTAAAAAATAGAGAAATGCCTAGGTTTTGAATGACCTCCTTGAAGAACTCTAAATTTTGATACGAGAAAGATGAAGCAGACACGATCCTTAATACTTGGACTCCTTTTCAAGCCCCCTCTAGCAATGATAAGCTTCTTAGCCTCCTTAGAAAATAAAAATGAGAGGTATGAGATTTATGAATAGGTAGATTAGGGTTTTCTTCTCAAGTTGGAGATAAACTAATTAGGAAAATAATGGAGGCTATAATGAATAATGAAGACTTATATAAGCTCCCTCTTAGGGCTAGGATTAGGTTTATGAATAGCTTGGTATGACCCAAAAGCCCATATCCATTTGTCATGAATATAGTCTAATTTAACTAAAGGAATCTCTACAACTAAAAAGAATATTCCTTTCATGACACAAAACTTAATTAATTCTAATTGCTAAAGTCATGACTAAAAATAATTAGCACTAACTAACACCTGCAAATTCTAATTGGCTAGTCACTAACTATCCCTAATATAATTCTAGACAATCACTAATATAAAATAATATATAAAAATTTAATAACATACAAAATTACCAAAATATCCCTATGGTGGAAAGTGGTAGTTACAATCCTAAACCCCTTAGAAAAATTTTATCTTCAAAATTTAAAGATGATTGTACCCCCTTCTATGTCAAACTTCCAATACAATATAAATCATACAAGCATACAATTTAAATAAATCACTAAATATTATCTTATGCATGGTTATGGCTTCTGTCTGTCATGATATTGCAGTCTCTTTCAGGGTATACTACTAATTACACTAACTATACTATTGCAATACAATATAAAGAAAGAATAGACCTTGCTAACCCATCACCTGTAGCGTCGGCCTCCTCGACCGTCATCGCAAATGTCTCACCCAGGTGGGGTGGCTCCTTCTGCAGGTACTGAGCAATCTACGGTTCCACATGTGGCCTAACTCCATATCTCTGCCCTCGGTCTGTACAGTGGCCTGGACGATAAAGGGTTAAGAGATAATCCTTCACCAGATGCTCCGTTGATCCATAATGCAAGCACGCTCCTAGCCTCTTCCTGCACACTTCCCAAGTGTGCCCAGTCCTCCTGTAATAGGAGCATTAAGGAGCCCACTGCACCTGCCTCTAAGGCTGTTTTGGCATCTGCTAGACCAAAGCTTGAACTGTAGTACGAATCGGCACCTGAAACTGCTACAGCTGAAATACCCTATGCTGTTGAAACTTGAGTCGCTTAGCTGGACCCAAACTGCTGTTAGCTCTCCCAGATACATCTCTCTCTTGGACTTGAGCTTCAAGTCATCCTCAACCCTCTATACATCCATCAGGATCTCCTCAAATATAGTTGTATGGTGTCCCCTAGAGAGGGATTTGACCTCCCTGATCAAACCCTTTCGGGACTTCCTGTCTTTCCCTAGAGGATTCTGCCCCTCCACAAACCTGTCCAATCTGCAGAACTCTGTGACGTACTCATCCACTGTCATGCTCCCCTGGACGAGGTCCTGGAACTGGCTCTTAAGGGCACTAAAAGGCACGTTCGAAAAGAACTTCTTATTGAAAAGCTCTTTAAAAGCTTCCAAAGTCAATCCTGGTGCCGTAATCCTCGGGTCTGTCCGAAACTATGTCAGGGAATTATCAAACATCTGGTTGTCCATTGTCTCCACCTTTAGACTCTCTGAAATCTGTGCCAGTCATAGGTTTCTCTCTATGTACTCAATCCAATCATCGATGTACAAGATTTCCTCTATGTCCTTGAAGTCCTTGGACCCAATCCTCTTAAAATAAATAATGGTACCCGATCTTGACTGTTGTGGGGCAGAATAAAGCGGTACCACCTGTGGCTGAACTAGGGCAACCATCTTTACTGCTGCAAGTGCAAGCTGGTGGGCATTTTTGATGCCCTGGCACAAAATATACACCTGCCTCTCCTGTGATGCCATTATCTCCCAAAATATGGTGAACATCTGTGCCCCGTCAACTGGCACGGGTGTTGGGGGTGGAAGACCCTCTGATCCTGCTGGAGGAGAAGGAGGATAATCCTCTGCAGCGGCTGGGACAACTCTCTTAACAGGTGGGGGAGGAGGACCCCCAAAAATAGCTGAGGTCCCCACCGAACTGGTGGAGGTAGAGCAGTGTCTGTTGTTGCTTGGACATGGGGTCAAGAAGTCACCGACCTCTCCGAAGCTACTGCTGAACGTTGTGACCTGGTCTTCGACGGCATCCTGAAGATAGATCGAAACAAAGGAATCAATAGTGCGCAAGATACGATATCATCAAAGAAGGATGGCAATATTCAAAGAAACAATATTCAGAATGAATAGTGATAGTAAAATTAATAGATTAGAAGTTTTTCTAGTTGTGATTGAGTATCCTTTCTCATCCTAATATTCTATGTCCTATCGCAGGCTCATAGTAGTACAACTAAGTCGTTGCACTACCATAATATCGTACTAATTGCGAAACCTGACCTACATGGGCCACCACAAAAATGTATCATAACCCGCACCCGGTGAAGGGGTACGAGTATGTAGGTACGTCCAGCCTACGCCGCAGCATCTGTGGTAGAATGCTGTCTAGGCTATCACTAACTATATTGCATCTCACACAATATAAAACTCAATAGTCAATAATATCTCAACTCCATAAGGAGGATAAGATAATTAAAGCACCACAATAATCAATCACATATCTAAAGCATGATAAGATATCAAAGAAGTCTAGCATAACTAGAAATTCTAAACATCAACAACATCTAATAACAAAAATAATATCCAAGTCTCAATTATAAGCCGAAAATAAATTTGTTACCAAAATGCTAATAAAAACTAATTAGGATAACTAGTGACATCGGCTAGTCATCCCGGTAATTACTCCTGAATGTCAGGACCTATGGTCTCCCTCATGTGGTCCATAATATATCAGATACCAGTTCTCTAAGTCATCATCTAAAAAATATATTCAGTCAGAATTGGTGCAAAGTACAACCCAATAGCAGTTTTAATTAATTGACAAAGACTATAAAACAATAAATAGAGGATGCTATATACGATAAAAAAATAATAAATTGATGCAATGATCAATAGTAAAGAGAAATAGGTAATGTAAGCAATAGGGTATAGCCAGTGCATATATGGAATGAAAGAGAAGGAACTACAATATCAGGTACAAGACAATATAATATATGAACTGAATATGAAGAACTGCAACTATACTAAATGTTTTGAAATACTAAATAGATATATGATCGGCTTGGAAGATTTAATGATTTACACTAAGGATAAGCTAGCTCACCATACGTAAAGTGTATGATTAGCTAGTAGCCGATGATTTACACTACTTGTCAATAGTTCTTGATCACATATCTAGCTAGTACTTTCCCCGCCCAGACTAATACGATGGATCCAACCATGACACGTTACTAGCCAATGTCTCCAATGTTAACCAATATTATCCAATGTTATCCAATACCAAACGATGAGCAGTATTTGATATTATTGCGACGAGTCAAGATAACATCTCATGACTGAAGATTCAATGTCAATATCAATACGTCTACCATCGTATCAAGAATCATAAGTAACATTTCTAAATACTTGAATTATAGTAATGATCAAATAATGGAAACTATCAGAACATGTACTCGCCTGTAGTCCTGAGTAATAAATAAGAATCAATGTCCAAACTAGTTTCACACAAACCTATATACAAGTTTGTATGTCATTTGGTATAATAAAGTGAAAAACAAGTTTAAATAAGCTAAATATGATTTTCTAGGTCAAGACTAGATCATATTGGTCAAACTAGGTTAAACTGCCTAAAAGGTCGACTTTTAGGGTCAAACTAGTCAACACTAGTCAAAACTAGATTATACATAGGTTTGTAGGTCCAATACTAGTCACTCTCAACACCTATAGTATCTAACTACCAATCTCACTATTGAACACTACCCATGCCTTGGTATCACAATACCTTGGTAGCCTAGATGCTAAGGTAACTAACATATATATATATATATATATATATATATATATATATATATATATATATATATATATATATACCCAATACTCTAACCTATAGATAAATATCTAGTTATTACCTTAACATACCCCTAATACCTTAACATATACCTAGTATTACTCGATATCAACCATCAACCCATATCTTAACTTGACTCATGGCTAAACAATAATACCCCCAACTTACCTACATTACCTTGACCTAATATCTTGGTCATATAACTGATACCTAGATATAGCCCACGGTACAATCTAATACCTTGATACCCTTATCACCCTACAACTTGTCACGCCCCGGACCCGCCCGGGCCGCCGCTCCGCCCTGCCCCGCCCCGTAAGGCCAAAATTATCGAACCGGGGCACGAATCACCGTGCCTCAGCACGCCGGACACGAATCACCGCGCCCATCCCGCGGGTACGAGGGAGGAAGGGAGCTAACGAAATGGCCCGTTCGAGCTTTCGGGGATGTGATGCCGCACGGGCTTGGAGTTGCACCCGTACAAGGCCAATCGCTTAAGTTGATAGTTGGCTATCATCGCATCAATCGAGTAAGCAGCGGAAAGGGACTTGTTGCAATGTAATACATTTAGCCAACTGAGTATTCGGTACAATCGAGGCAACTTGGGTTCCTTTAGCAAAGGCACACGTTCGTTCCATACATTATGCCCCCTTATACGATAACATTCTCGGGGCAACAATCGAAACCAGGATTCCGGGTCTTAGGGACTGTGGCACGCCTATCGCTCCCTCGGACGATCCAGTACCTGCAAGTAAGTAAACTGTTGGTGGGTCAGCACTTTATACAAGTACTGGTGAGATAAAATAACTGAACAGAAATAAGCATTCACTCAAACCAACACTAAGTAATCATGTTATAAAATATTATATTACTAGTGATCTTTCTAGTTTTACCTAGGTTTATTTCATGCAGTTCTAGCAGAGTCATATTACATATTTGGAAACATATTTGGAAACAGAGTTTCATATGCAATAAGCAAGACAAGCAATCGTTCGTGTTCCAGGGTGTGCACAGCGTGTCTCGTGCGACTCCAGGGTCAGATGCAAAGCTAGACACACAATGCACAATCTTAGGGACAGTCCTCTATCTAAGCCAACACAATGACTTAGCTATATGCAGGGTGATCTTCGAGTATCTCAGGATCGGCAGCTAGTAATACAGTATACCAATGACTCTTTATCTGATGCTAGAGGAAGCTGTGACTCATGGTTGCTTTCCACTATCTTTGTAGCAGCCGTGACATATGTAGTTCAGCTCTCCACCAATAGCCATTGTCCGACCGCATGCGAATGCATGGAACACTATCAAATAAACTCTAGTATGCAGACGAGACGAACCATCAGAACAGTTATCGTTGTTGTGGGGCAATCCGAATTATCACTTGAACACATTCAGGCACAATATGGTTCTCTCGACGCATAGACGATAGTGAACATGTTCATGCACTCTAAGCAAACGATTCAGGATTCTCGTTTAGCAGACTTATCATTTCAAAGACAAGCTAGGTGAGTTCATTCATTAACATGCAAGGCAGGTTCTATCATTCTCTTATGAAAATATTGCAAGCAAAAACTCAGGTTATTATTAAGGCGTGCAAGAATCAGAGAATGAAGTTCTGCCCACTCACTTTGATACATAACGTCGACGTAGAGCGGGGCGTTACACAACTCACACTGGTACTCCTAACTGAAACTCAGTTATACCCTATATCTTGTACTTGATCCACATGATACCTACTCTTCCCTCAGTTGGATACACCACTGCAGAATACAGTTTTAGTACATTCCCATATACTCATAACTGAAATCAATCACAAATTCTCCATGGCTATACTCTTTGTAACCCGACTGCTCCTTGCAATCAACCCTGGTCTGTGCATTGCTGCACTCCTCCAACCGAGTTGCTCCCTAATTGTCACTACCCCATTTCCAAAGCCGGGTATTTTTTTTATTTTTAATTTAGTTAATTGTGTATTATTTATAATTAATTGTATTTATATTTAATTAATGATTGTATTATTTTTATATTGATTATTTTAGGGTTTTGGCTAGCCTGGACCCATGTCAAACCCTAGTGGACCCATTTAGTTAATTGTGAGACTTATTTTTGGGTTTAGAATATTTATTATATTTTTAGTGGGTTAGTTGGAGAGATTTGGAGTTAGTTTGAGTGCTTTTGGAACCCCGAAACCCAAAACCCAAGTTAGGAGGGCATTTTAGACTTTTGTGTCACGCCCCGATCTCCCGCAGGCAATCGGCCGTTCCCGCTAGGCGGGAATCACCCTCGCCAGCGCTCCCGCGGAACGATCGCTTAACCCATCCGGGCGTGATGCCGCACGAGCGTGAGCCACGCTCGTGCAAGGCCATGGTTCATTGGCTGGCGGCAAGAGTTCTAAGCCACAGAGTCGCACAGATTGTCCGAGTGCAGCGGAGTTTAGGAACGCATAGCGATCGGTAACAGGTTCACTGAGTCGACAAATATAGCGGAAGCATTGAAACAAGTAAAGTAATCTCTTTATTGATATGAACAAGTGTTACAGGCGGCGTATAGCCGAGATTACAAGTCGCTCAAGCCTCTCTCTCTCTGAAACAGTAAAAGCGTGCCAAGTAGCTACAACTGTGGAATGAATGTACAGGCGATGGTCAGGCGATGTTTCCAACTATCAACTTAAACGATTGGCCTTGCACGGGCGCAACCCCAGGCCCGTGCGGCATCACGTCCCCCGAAAGCTTGAACGGGCCATTCGCTTGGCTCCCTTCCTCCCTCGCACCCGCGGGACGGACGCGGTGATTCGCGTCCGGCGCGCCGAGGCACGGTGATACGCGTCCGGTTCGTTAATTCCCGGCCGCACGGGGCGGGGCAGGGCGGAGCGGCGGCCCGGGCGGGGCCGGGGCGTGACATTTTGGACTTTATGTAACCCTTTATTAGGTGTTTGACCGGCCCTCCCCACACTCCCAGACCCACACCCGACCAGCAGCAGCCATTCCCCTTCATTTTCTACTTCTTCTTTACTTCTTCTTCTACTTCTCCACTCTTTCTTCTTCCTTTCTCCTTCCCACTTCCAAACAAGTAAGTTTGCTCATTTTTCTTCCTTCCACTTTCCATTTCTTCTACTTATGTGAACCCTAACCCTACATTCTTTCCCAACCTAGGTGGATAGAGCTTAGATTTTGTGTTGGAGCTTGGATTGGGAGCTTGGAAGCTAGTTGTGGTAGATTTGGAGCTTTTTGGAGACTTTGGCTTGGGATTCCAACTCCCAAGAGGTAAACCCTAATTTTTCCCTTGTAATTACTTTTATGTAGTGTAATTAGTGGTTTAGAACCTTCCTAGACCCTTAGGCTACCCGTAGGAGAAAGTTGGAACTAGTTTGGTAGTGTTTGGAGACTTTAACACTAGATTTTGTGTCAATTTCGGATGTAATCCAAAATTGGCCTAATTTTGGGTGATGCCCTAGGTTAGACGGACCTAGGTAGACATTGTCGGGTGTCTTGAGGGTGAGTGTGTGTCTCCGTTCGGACACAGAAAGTCGTGTCGCGGAGAAACGGGCGTTTCGGACGTTTTCGGGGTTTTCGTCGTCGTCGGTTCTAAGTGCATGCGTGTTTTCGCCACGGGCCTAGAATCGACGAGATAGCATTTTTTCTAGGATCTAGACATCGTTTAGGACCCGTGGATAAATTTTGGGCCAATTTTGAGTTGGTTTGGTGTACGTTTCAGGAGATTTTCCGAACCGCACACCGCGTGTTCGTCGAAATGACCGAACGGCCATTTCGGTGTGGTTTCTTAGTTTCGAGCTTGTGCGCGCGTTGGGTTAGCTTCGGGGAGTGTGTGCTAGAATTCTCGGGTTATATTTTATATATTTATAGGTGTTTGTGCGTGTCGGGGTCGTTGGGCGCGTGTTGGTGGAGCATTGTGAGCGTTTTGCGTTGTGGTGTGTTGTGTTTATATATATATATATATATATATATATATATATATATATATATATATATATATATGTATATATATATTTTTATGTGTGTCTATATATGTATATATATTTATATATATGTGTGTGTGTTTTTATGTATATGTGAGTGTGTTAGTGAGTGCTTGTGTGAGTGTGTTGGTGTTAGTGTATGTGTAGGTGAGAGTGTGTGTGAGTGAGTGTTTATATATATATATATATATATATATATATATATATATATATATATATATATATATATATGTGAGTTTGTGTATGTGTGTATATATATATATATATATATATATATATATATATATATATATATATATATATATATATATATATATGAATGTGTGTATGTGTATATATATATGTATTTGTGTGTGTGGTTGTGTGTTTGTGTGTGTGTGAGAGTGTGTGTGTGTGAGTGAGTATATATATATATATATATATATATATATATATATATATATATATATATATATATATATATGTATATATATATATATGTATATAGGTGTGTGTGTGTCTGTGCGTGTTTGTGAGTGAGTGGTGCGAAGGGGGGGAGGCAGGCAGTGCGCAGCGGGCTAGGCAGCGCAGCAGTGCACAGCGCGCTGCTGTGCACTGTACAGCAGCAGCAGCTGCTGCTGCTGTGTAGCAGCAACAACAGCTTTAGCAACTAGGCAAGCAGCAGCAACAGCAGGTTTGAGCAGCTGCAGCAGTTTGGCATTAGCAGCGGGGGTAGCAGCAGAGCGAGGGAGGGAGAGTGGTATATATATATATATATATATATATATATATATATATATATATATATATATATATATATATATATATATATAGAGAGAGAGAGAGAGAGCTAGATAGATATTAGATCAATAGATATATAGTTAGATTGCTAGATAGATAGATAGTTTGATTGTTAGATACATAGATAGGTAAATAGCTAGATGAATAGATTAGATTGATAGATAGATATATAAGTAGATAGATAAATAGATAAATAGATAGATAAACATAGATAGTTAGATAGATAATTACCTAGATATACTAGATAGATAGATATATAGGTACATACATACATAGATTAATAGATAGTTAGATAGTTAGATGGATATATAAATAGATGGATAGAATTTTAGATAGATAGATATCTAGGTAAATGGATATCTATATCGATAGTTATATAGTTAGATAGATATATATCTATAGGTATAGATATATAAATACATATAGCTAGATATATATTATAGCTAGATATATATATGTATAGGTAAGGTAAGATATATAAGGTATGTGTA